>CM066328.1:198518623-198556123 GCA_033807585.1 Hydrophis major
AGTTCATGCACAGACCATCTAAAAACAGCTGCTTGATGCACAAACCAATTTGTGTGCAACCTGCTTTCACATCTGGTATACTAATCCCTAGCCTTGGGCCACAGAAGCCACTTAAATTCTTATTGAGACAAAACAGCAAGCCAATTTGCCTCAGTGAGAAAAGCACTTGCAGTCACTGACAATTGTCAATGCCAGAGGAGACCCTAAAGCAAAGCCAGGCAAAACAACATGGGTGCTTCATTTTACTTCATTTTATTGTTATCTGTGAAGCTTTTACACAGTCTGGAACATTTTCCACTTGTGCAGAAAATCTGAAACAGCCATTCCGATATTTGCCTCTATTTGGTTTTATTTGTTTCTTGTCACATTACTAATCTGTATCATTAATCTGTATGGTGAATTCAAACACTAGTCCTAGTCAATTCTAGAGAGGCTATACAGCCTGACATGGTCCTTCAGGGCAGGACCTTTATAGACTGTCTTGTGCCAGATATTTGCTGGCAGCGTATCCCAGCTGGCTCAGTCAATTCTGAACAAATTTAGCCCTTAAAGTTTGGAAATCCTTTTTTTATCCAATGCCTTGAATTGTATCAAGGAGCAATGAAAGTTCTGATCCCAGTTGAACCTTTTAGTTTGCAATTTTTTTTTTCTGATGGTGTTTCCCAAGATAATTTCAGAAGTAGAAAAAAAGAAGATCCACTTTGCTTTGAGAATTTGATGCTGCTTTATAGATACATGAGATTTTTAACAGATTTATTGATGAAGACATTTCAGTAAGTGCAGGTTGTCATACAAGCCAGACAGTGCTTTTCTTCACGGTGGTTAAAAGTAGAAGATTCCTTATCTCTTTTGAATTTGATCATTCTGCTAAGGTTGAGGTATGCTATTTATAACTACCATTCTCTGCTGGCCTACCTAAGAGTAAATCACAATGAACTTGGTGGGAATCCCTTCTGAGCAAACATATGCAAGCCATTCATCTGAAGGTCTCATTAAAAGATGCGGGAAACATCCGGTAAATTGCATTTTGTGGGATCACTTACAAAATGCTTTAATGACTCAAATTACTCACACATACTGTAATGTATTATTTAAAAATAGTCTCCACACAACACTGCTAGCAAAAACAACTGACTGTACTGCATCTTCTTTTCTCCCATCCCACCAATGGAAGAGCAACTATATCAAATTATAATCCACCTAGCATATCTTGTTTTCCCAGATATAATAAATCTGGACAAGCTCTATGAAGGCCAATCTGTTGCTATCGTGCATCATTTCTTCTGTGCATCAAAATTTTTACAGTAGTTCTATCATGAAATATGCCAACTCATTCTTGATAGTATTAATTAGTAACCTTATTCTGAAAGATGACAGACCCTTTTTTAAACCCTATCAGGATTTTACAGAATTTTAACTGATTATTACCAAAATCCATTGGAATATTATTTTGGGAATCCATACTTTAATCAGATACCGTATTTTATTAATCTGAAATATGTTGCTTATGTAGAGGCTGTAGTGGCTCACATGATAAGATACTGGGCCTGCGCACCACTGAGGTTTGCGGCTCAATTTCTGTGAGCAAATAAACCATGTAGGCACAAGAAAGAAGCTCCCCAATTGCCTACAGGCGTCCCGTGGTTACATCGCCCAAGAAAGTTCCTTTCACAGAGGCAGCCAGGCACCCCTGGAACACTGGCAAACATGTGCCATACACTAAAAAAAAAAAAAAAAATGTTGCTTATCAGTAAATAGCCGTCAACATTTTGAGAAGGTATGTCTTTCATGGTTTCCTAAAAGATCACTCTCTTTCTTTCTGCCTTTTTCACATTCACACACACATAAACACAAGCTTTACCCAGTATGACTGCAAAGGCAGCACACTATGATAATACTTTCACATTATTATCAGTGATATGCTAATTACAGTAAAAATATTTATCTAAACCCTGCTAGTTTGTATTTGTGCTGCTCCAGATGCACTACTGGGAAAATGAATTAGTGTAATAACATTATTGATATTCTATGTATGCAAAAAAAAAAAAAATCATTAAGATATGACAGACAGCTGAATAGGAATCGTAACACAAAGGATATTTCCCTAAGGTTGACTCATGTATGTTTGGATGAGCACCTTGTTCTAAGCTAGATATCCCCATAGTAGCTTCACTAAGTAAGAAGTTCTTGCTGAATACATTATTTGCCCTTTTCAGTATTCTTCATTACTAGATTTTTTTAATAGGAGGAATTTCCAAAACAATTCTAAAAATAGGAGAAAATTTCATTTTTTAAAATGAGATAGGTTAAACACTATTAACATTAGAAAAAAATATTTATCCAATGAAGGAGCTGTTTCATTTTTTTACAAACTTTGTAAAAAATAAAATATCCCTGTAATTGAGTGTGCTACTTTATAGTGTCCAAATACCTACCGGTATATATTTTTCTTGGTAGTGAAGTTCCCCCCATCCTCCCAATAAAACAAGCAGAGTTATTTATAGGCAAACCTATAAATTGCATTGTTCAAAGGTCAGTCTTTCTTTGATCCAGTTTCTTGTGTTGTAACTTTTGTTGGGAAGGCTCATTGATACCACACAAATACATTACATTTCCCATATAAAACCATACCCCAGATATTCTGGTCCAGCTAAGAATCAGAGAATCCAACCACATTTCACAAATAAGCCTTAATGGACAAGACATGATGGATAAATTATGCATGGAGTGAAGAAATATTTTATCCATACTTTTGGAAAAAGCAAGAATTTACATAGCACTGCATGTCATTGGACATGACTCGGGTGTGAGGGGGATTGGTGGTATTTTTAAATGAAAATCATTTAAATAATTTTAAATGATTAAGTGATTTTAAATGATTTAAATGATTCAGGCAATCAGTGATTTCAGGAACATTGTCATCAGAGTTACTTCTCAAGTAAGTTTGGTAGGGTAAGACTGATACCAGTTGCAAGACTTTTAAGGATTTGGAGCTATATTATATCAAGGATTAATTCCAAGCAAGGGAAATATGACTTATCAGTTCTTGCTGAATTTTGGCACCCAAGGGATTTAGCAACTTTTGTCTTTGATAAGAAATGCAATTAAGCAGCTTATGTGACCAAAGGTACCCCATCCAGTACATTTACTACAATAAGGGCACTCCAGGGGTGAGGTTCTACTGGTTCGGACTGGTTCTATAGAACCGGTTGTTATGATTCTGTGTAGTTTGAAGAACTGGCAAATCGTGCCCCTGGCTGGCCCCAGCCATCTCTACCCGCCTCTCCCCTCCCTCACCCAGTCACTCCTTAAGGTTATTCTTTCTTTCTCCTCCCAAAGATCAGCTGGTCCGACAATTAGCTGTGCCAGGATTCCCCTCGCTGTCTTACTGCTTCACCCAGGAGGCAAAAGGGGTGCATGGGGGGGGTACTGTACCCCCACTCTGATTTTTTCCTTTCTTGGCCTCAGGGAAGCTTCCTGGAAGCAAAAATGCTCCCACCCAAGGAGGCTTCCCTTAGGCCCAGGAAGCCAAAAAATGGAGTGCGGCAGGTACTGCAGAAGAAGAAGAAGAAGAAGAAGAAGAAGAAGAAGAAGAAGAAGAAGAAGAAGAAGAAGAAGAAGAAGAAGAAGAAGAAGAAGAAGAAGAAGAAGAAGAAGAAGAAGAAGAAGAAGAAGAAGACACGCCCACCCAGTCACATGGCCATGCCCATATAGCCATGCCCACTAGTCATGCCCACAGAACCAGTTGTTAAAAGAATTGAATCCCACCCCCAGGGCACTGCCCTTTCAGATATTAGAGAGCTATATATTTGGATTGGTATTTCTGAGTATTGCTGCAGTGAAAAAAAAATAAGTGTGGGGGTATTCCTTTATTTGGTGGCAAACTGAGAGAACACCTAGAATATATGTCTTTAGTATCCCCTTTCCCAAAAGATAAAGGAGAATTCCTACAATTTGCCTGCCAGTGTTGTAAGATCCTGGAAAAGGGGAAGAAACTCTAAACATGTCGGCTTCCACAGGATCCACTCTGGGTTGGTCACCAGGACCAGTGGTTTTGTCTTCTGAGCTTTCAGACTCATGCAGGAGCCCATCTTCAGGGAACTTCTCTCACACCAGAATGTGTGCTAGAGAGAAATTCCCCGAGGATCGGCCCCAGTGTGAGTCCAAACACTCAGAAGCAAACCCTCTGATCCCAATGACTGACCAGATTGGATCCTGCAACATTATCCCAGGATACATATATTCGTCTTCATTCATGAAATCAGATTCTTTGAATTATGAAAGGGCTTAAAAGGCTTAAGACAGCAAAGTTTGGCATTGGAAGGTGTAGACAAGAAGGCCACTACTCTTAATTATAGTTTTTCTAAAATGAAGTTTGGATTGGAGTCGTGTGCAGCAGATCTCCTTGATATAAAGTAATATAGTTCCAACAGGTTCATGGAAAGTAATATGCTAATTTACTTACAGAACCACTTAGGAAAACAAGAAAGGTAGATAACTAAAGAAGTTTACACCTGAGCAATGATATTACTCTCCTCTTTCAACAGGGGATTGGATTAGAAGACTTCCAAGGTCCCTGCCAACTCTACTATTTTATGTTTTATGAGTAAAAGTGAAATAACGATCTGGTTAAATATGCATTTGAGCCATTTGTTACATTTCATGTGAAATAGTTTGACTCCATGTTTTGTTTAGCAAAGATGGCACTTCTCTCCAGTTTCAACTTTCTTACAGAATCCTTACATTTCATTCCCCAATAAAGAGTCCTCTTTAGAAGAAATATTTTCCCCCAATTTTTCTCTTTCTGGTTGATATTGCCAATTGATTATATAAATATGGAATGCATCATATACATTAGTAGAGGGTAACATTTGACTGGAGATGTTGCAGACTCTAAAATTAACATGAAGTCATTAGCTGTATAACTAAATAGCAAGTTCAGGCATCTCCAAGAAAGAGCTTCATGCATTCATTCCAGAGAGGCTTTTTCAAATTAGTGCTCCTCAAACAAAAGTGAAATAATAGTGAACAGCTTAATATGCAAGTTAATTAAATTGTAACCAAATGTAACCAAGCAGCTAGAAAAAGACTTCCAGTAGCTATTTTAGTACAGCAAACAGGAAATTATTAACCCAGATTGTTTTAATGGTAAACAATAGATAATGCTTTATATTAGTATCATCCTCTAATACTAAGAACAATTGTAGACAATTTCTCTAACACATTAATATATAGGTGTCTTGCTCTAAAACCCCAGAATCTGATATTGGTATATCAAATAATGGAATTTTGATAGAATTTCTTAATTCTACCTGTCTTAATTTTGCAAATCCTTCCAAAGAGACAAGGAGTGATAAAGCAATTTCATTTTACCAAATATATATATATATATATTAGAGTCCTTGCAATTACTGACTCAGGTCAAGGCATGTTCTTGCCTCTGTGAGGCAGCCAATGCATTTTGTTCATCAGTGAAAAAGAAATACACCAACCAAGTGGATGGGAGCCTTAAGATAATATAACTTGGAAAAGAGCTCTTTGGAAGTGGAACATAACATCTGGACTATGCTTTGATCATGAGTGGTGGATTAATGGAAGGTGATATTTGTTTGTATCCTCCAAAAATATTTACTGGTCCATTGTGATGATGGGACAAAATATGCTGCCCAGATTTTTATATGCTTATATTAAATGCTTGCAGGCAGTTTTATCTTGTATGCTTCAACTCCTTACAAGGAAAAAGAAGGAGGAAGAAGCCTATATCTTGTTTTTGCTACTTGTGGGACTCAATTCACAAGCACGAGAAAAATCATTCTTCATTTTCTCCCAAAGCAAGATTCAAACTGAGTTACCTAATGACCTATCACATTTCTTAACATTTTGTCACTCCTGACTAGAGATGGATAAATCTGTCATGTTAGTTCAATTTATTCATTTTCAGTCTTAATCAAATTCCATCCCATTTCCTCATTGGCCCTTGATTTTTTTGAGAAAAGAAGTTTGGATATAAAGTTTGTTATTATTTTTGCATTAATTTCTTCAACTATGAAGTTTCCTAGATGCTTTTCCTAATAAAAATATTTTTGTAATATTTTCAGCCATAGAGATATGGTTTGGTTGTTAAGATTTTCCCTAACATTCATATTTCTATATTGAAAATGCACACATATTGAGTGATGTTTCTGTTTTGGTTCACAAATTGGTTCAGAGAGTGTAAATTAAGGTAAGGTCACATTAAAATGTAAACTGAATGAATTACTCCCCAGTCTTGTACTTTTTACATTAAAAAACAAAACAAAACCAATCCTTCCCTGACTTTCACTGCATGGAAAATCACAATGAATTAGCATTTTTATCAGAGTGCTGATCCCTTGGGGATTTCTTTCAAGTTCTATGATAGAAACTAATAATTCACAGGTCTGATGTTTTCTCACTTCTGTGTGGCTTTGCCAAGGGAGCATCACAGGAGAGGTTTCAACAGACTGAAGACTTGGCACAGTGAATGTTCCTCTTGAACCTCCTTAGAATTCATGACTTTGTGTGTTGATTCAACATGGTGGCCAATCCTTATTACTGCCATAATGATAACAGAAAAGCTACCTTCCCTCAATTCACAAGAGACCAATAATTCATCTGGAAGCAGGTGCTCAAAGATCATTACAGACTAGCAATGTTTATTAATGAGGCACCAAAAGTGCTTATGTTTTGTAAAACAAATAAAGGCATATGGTGCTCTGCCAAGATTGCTTATGAAGTCCTCTTTGAAGATCTGGCTACTGATAAGACTTGGGAGTGAAGAATCTCAAAGGACAATTGCCTTGGATGGCTGGGCCTTTCCAGGATTCTAGTAACAAGCACAAAAAGGAAATATATGAATTGCAAAAGCTTTACTTTGTATCCTTTTTCGTGATAAATATATTTGATGGTTGCTCCTAAGTAATAAACTGACAATAATCCAATGGTCTCCCATCAACTTTATTTTATGACTGTGTTGGCTGACGGGTAAGAAGAAATGTGCTGACTTTCCATAGAGAGGAGTATCTTTCTGAACACCAGAAAATTATGTTACTAATGGTTGAGGTATCTATTATGGCTTTTGCTCTTTTCCCTCCCCCCCACACCATCAGTGTATCAAAACTCGTCATTTTCTTTTTATAGGCCATCTGTTGTGATTGTTTCCTTGATGTGCATGCTTTTATTGTATATGAATTATGCACTTTTATCTAAAAAGCAAGTTATGAGTTGCTTTCAATTGCCCCATTCAGCAAACTAACTTAGAGGCAGTACAAATATTATTGCATTCAGCCTGCCAACTGAAATATCTCCTTATCTAATATGACTCCTCTCCCAAGATTGAGATTTGTTTGTGAGTCCCCCCTGCCACTTCATTCCAGAAGAGTTGTGATTATTACATAACTTAATGTTGTTTTCTTTGTCCTGGTTAGAGTGCTCGTGTGAGTTGTGCATGCAACCATTTTGAAAGGTTAACAACAGAGCCACCTCTTGTTTTTATAACTGAAGGAAGAGGGATGTAGAAAGGGATATAATAAAAGGCTTTGCATATACTACAGATTTACCATATTTTGTCAGATATGTAGTAACTGATGCCAGGCTTATCATCCATAAGAATCAGGGTTTTTTCTTTCTTTCCTTCTATAAAAAAAATAGATAAAAGTTAATGAACTTTCAGAATTTAGTAGAAATTAATAATCAGAATAATTTTAACACACACACACACACATCACTTCCCAATTGCTAGGATTGCACTTCCCAATCCTAGGGAAGACAAATTGTCTTTGCAGCGGTTGTATCAAAAGATCATACAGAAATTGTGAATTGTGAATGCTCATCACTTTCATCAAAGAGATGTGTGTTAAGCCTGGGTTCCCCAACCAGGGTTAAGGAGACAAGCTAAACAGAATGTGCAGCGTTAGTCAGATAGGCACACAGATAAATGAGTGAGATAAGCTTGTATGTTTGTTAACATACAGTAAAAATAACAGATACGCTTGTGCTATCAAAAGATAGTTTATTCCATTTAGAGTTTATAGCATAGTCAAAATAACAGTCCATCGTATCAGTCAGTCCATTCAAGGATATTCAATTAGCAAAGTCCGTGTAGAATATCCTATGTCAGTTCACTTACAAATCAGTCCTTTCTTTCTCCTTTTCAGTAGGGGAAAAAACGCAGTCTTCATCCAGTAATTAGGGATCATCAAGTCAGAGAGAGCAAGCTGACGTTTCTTGCTTCTTTTATGGTGCTTTTCACAAACACTCCCTTAATTACAGTCCTACAGTTAAAGTTGCAGACATTTTAACTAACAAACCATGATAACATATTTATTATTTTACCTAAACCAGTTAGGGTAAACAATGTTATCCCTAACATTGTGCTCCACTTGACTTGGAAGGTGGTGATTTTTCTACCTTCCAGGAACTGAGAGGAAACCTGTTCTGCCTCTTGCACAGCTAGATTCATAGTTGTGCAGATGCAGATAGATAACTCAACAAAGCTTCCATAACAAAGTTCATTTATTGGTACATCAAGTATCTTCATAACTCACATTTATAATGAAGTTCTTCTTTAATGACCAATCATTTGTATATCTGCCTTGTATGTGAAATATGGTTATCTCCTAACCCATCTCGTAGCGATAGAAGGAAGATGCCATGTTAGAGAGTTCAGACAAAGAATGAGGAAAACTCCCTTAACCCACCAAGGATCAATTCAGTGACCAATCAGGATTACAGATGTAGCCATGTGATATAAACTACATTTCCCAGGATACCTTTAACTACATCTACCAAGATACATTCCCTTAAGGTGATAGCTCACAATTCCTAAGTAACTATCCAATTCCCATAGACTGGCTGGGACAGCACAAAACCAAACCCAGTTCCGATGATGAGATGGGTGGCAAATAAATCTAATGCATAAATAAATAAATATTCCATAGTCCAGGGATGATGCAGGAGGGAACCTTCTCCTGCAAGCTTTGTAGGCAGCTTTCAGAAGAAGGTTCCTGCAAGCTGTCTACTTGGCAAAGTACTTGGCAAAAATTATCAAGATGTTAAAGGTGGAGTTTCAACTGTGCATCCACCACTGCCATCTTGATCCTCTTGCCTTCTGCTGATGACATTATATTGAATATATAGATGAACCACCAGGCAGGAATACAAATTGTTTCCTTTATGGAGGGGCTACTGGTTGTAGCAGATTAGCTTTCTTTCCATTTCTATGTTGCCTCAAAACCTACTTTGTATATGCCAGGTTCCTAAGTCATGATGATGCTGGGATGAAAGTCTTTCAAAGTTATTTGGCTTGTGCTATAATGTAATGAGAAGTGATTATTTTCATTTAGAAAAAAAACAAAACAAAAATCCAACCCAAATCCCCTGTTACAGAATTTAGGAATAACTCATAAGAAGACACAAGCAGAACAGAAGCCTCCACTGAACAATATCAATTGCAGTTCCCAGAATCACAGAGATATTAATTGCCTCCTGGGAAGTTTTATCATCTAAAGTTTCAAACCACTTAGCAATTTTTGCTCTCAGAACACTCTCAGTTAGTTCTGTAGTTGTAAGCTCATGTGCTTAGTTATCGCTGGTTTCCAGGGAATGTATTTTATTTACTTTGAGAAGATTAAATGAAAGGCAAAAGGAGATTAAAGAATTTTACTATAAGCAATGAGGAATGGCTATCACTTGTGGATTATATGTTATAAATCTCTAATGTACATGGCAGCACCTATGTGCATAAACTTGGAATTATAACTCTACTCCTAAATATTTAAACATACCCTTATGTCATTTAGACATTATTTCCAACCTTGGGTCTTTAATTTAGAATAACCAAGAACATCCCCCAATCACCTTCATCTATTAATTCTCTGTTATCTTCTGAATTCATTTGCAAGCTGATTTAATACATAAAAACCAGCTTGGTGTAGTGATTAAGGTGCTGGCCTGACCACTAGGAGACCCTGAGTTCTAGTCCCATCTAGGCAAGAAAGTTGGCTGTGTGACTTTGGACCAGTTACACCTATCCCACATCACAGTGTTGTTGTGCAGATAGGAAGAGAAGGAACATTATGTAGGTTTGCTACCTTGAGTTGCTTATAAAGTAATAAAAGGCAAGATAAAATGAAACAATGATTTATAAATTATAATCTATTCTTGTTCAGGAGGGGAAGGTGTGATTCTTAGATGCTCCTCTTTCGATGTTGGATGTGAATCTGAATGCTGTATATACCATGTGTGTCAAACTCATCATGTCACGGTTATATCACATGATGTATCACAACATTTTTTGTCTTTGTGAAACTGGGGTGGGCATGGCCTGTGTGTGATGCATCCAGCCCGCACACCGCCAGTTGACACCTCTGCAGTGTATGCCATGGCTTGAGGAAAATAGGAAAGGCCATCATTTGCTAGTCTCCCTCAGAAAACATTGTCAAATGTTACAGGTTACTTTTCATCAGATACATTAAACTCAAAGAGATGATGATTCTACTAAACATATCCCACAAAGAGCCAGAAAAAGAAAAAATGAGCTGGCCCTTATTGTATTTTTTTTCCACTTCTAATTGGTTCACTCTCACTACTGCTGTAAAGTTGGTCCTCAAAGTATAATCTCTGTTCTTCTTGGCAATAAAAAGTACCACTACAAGATTTACTCTGTTAAATTCAATACAGATGACCTTCTAAGTCAATTAAAGGGCACTTGTCTGAAAATGGTAGTGGCCTTTAAAGGCTGGAGAGTTCATATTCTCATATTAAGCCCATTTGCCAGCCTTCAGAAGGATTAATTTCATTTCAGAATGTTCTCAAATCTGAATACTGATTTAAAAGGCTGCTTCTTTGTCACATGTGTTGCTCCAAATTGAGTACAAGGCCCCTATTTAATACTCCAATAATTAGAACATTGCTCTGGATGTTTGCTTTATGCCTGACTTGATGGTTGGGTTCATTTATAAAATAATAAAAGTAGCATATATACATCTGTAAATATTAAAAGAGAAACTCCCTGCCAGCAGACTTCATTCTAAGAGCCAACAATCATATAGCATAAAGCATATCAGATGTAGTTAAGATGCTGTTAGCCTTTTTTTTTAAAGTAGTGATGGGTAGGAGAGCTCAAAATATTATCCTAACTAGACTTGAGTCCACATTAATGTTTTGTTGAAAACAGAACAACTCTGGTTGTTGACCTCCCCTGCCCCAAAATGTATTAGCCATCCTCCAAAAGTGGCATTTTTATTTGAAAATTCAAATGAATATAATACATTTAAAAAAAAAAAAAATTGGATGCCATGTAGCATAATGATATCTTCTCCAGGGAGGAATCCCAATAGACTTAAATAGCTAAGCACAGGGGAGGGGGTACCTTTAGGGTGACAATAACGTGTCCTTACTCACTCTTGGTTTTTTTTAAAAAAAGATATTTCCCATGGAAATAGCTCAATTATACAAAAAACTGTGAAGGCTTTACTCTCTAGGTTTCTTCAACTAAAACTTTGGTGTGGGAAAAAATTGGAAGTCTAAATGATTCAGAATAAAACTACTTATCACTACAGCTTCAAAGAAAGGTTTCATTCAGAGAAATTTGGATCATAGATCCCATTCAGTGAGGACCCTGAATTAAAGAAATATTTGCCTTGGAAGTACTGGATTGAAACAGCTGCACTTTTTTTCTTCCAGAATAAAGCAGTTTTGCGGGTAAATGGTGCACATACACTCCTTTTCCACTACAATGAAAAGCTGGCTATATCAAGTCAAGCCACTTGGATGCTTCAGTTTAAGAAAATAAGGTAGGGTGACTTACTTTTCCAAGTTGAAGCACTGCTTTAATTCAGACTGAATTTCTGCAATGGTCCAGAATCAGACATTATTCTGAAGCAGACTACTGCCAAATCATACAGAGGCATAAGTGGGAAGGATTGCATGGGAAAGGAAATATTCATATATTAAGTTCCCACAAGACTAGATGGAGGGCAAACAATAAATTAAACAAATATCCTGAAGAAAGGTAAGAGTAGGAATGGGATGGAATTGATTTAGGAATTGATTTAGTATTGGTTGAAAAACTGAACACAGATAGTCCTCGACATGGTTACAATTAAGCCCAAAATTTATGCTGTTAAGTGAGTTTTGCCCCATTTTACAACTTTTCTTGCACAGTCGTTAAGTGAATCACTGCAGTTGTTAAGTTAGTAACCCGGTTGTTAATTGAATCTGGCTTCCCCATTAAATTTGCTTGTCAGAAGGTTGCAAAAGGCTTCCCCATTAAATTTGCTTGTCAGAAGGTTGCAAAAGGCGATCACATGACCTTGGGAACCTGCAACGGTCATTTAATATGACTCAGTTGCCAAGCATCTGTTTTGATCACATGATCATGGGGATAACTGCAAAGGTCATAACTGTGAAAAATGGTCATGTCATTTTTGACAGTCACTAAATGAACTGTCGTAAGTAGAGGACTACCTATATTAATTTGGAGGATAAAAAATCAGGAGGTGACATAAAGCATTAATTATTTCTGTTTATGTGAGTCATATCAGGCAATGTAGAGTTGCAAAACATATCTCTCTGCCAGAATATTGCTATAAACATTTTATGGTTATCCTGTCCCCTGTCAAGTTACACCTGTCAGATACCATTTGGGGAAAATCCCACCTGACTTTGAAGAGCCAGAAATTTCCCCCAAAATGACCTAATTTGATTTAGGATTTAGATTTCAGGTGAGCCCAATGAATATGGCTAAAAGTTTGCATATATTGTATAAATAAGTATTCTGATTTAAATCACATGTTGTCTGTTTTGACCTGCTCTGTTTGCTAAAATAAATTTTAAGGAAAAGCCAAACCGTATGGATGCCATTTGAAAAATAGATGTGAAATTAAGTTTTGGCATTTCAAAGCTTGAAATAATCATGGCAATCTAAGTTACTCTCTGGCTTTGTTCTCAAAGTATTATCTAATCAAAATGTGGATCTCTTCGTCAAAGTAAAAATAAATAAAAAGGCCCTCCTGCTGTGTGGCTCCTGCTTTTTTTCTTCCATCTGGATCTTATACAGCTTTCCTCAGCACAAATAATTGCAGCCCAGAAATGCTGAATCAGGAGCAGTAGCAGGGGATGTTATTAGGAGAATAAAATAACTTTGAGTATGTGTGTGTTTAATCTATGCCACCTTCCTTATTACTTCATATTTCAAGGATGAAAATAAATATTTGCCCTATGGGAAATATGATGCATTACTATATGGCACCTTATGTTAGATAACCAATAGAGCTGCAATTCTGAATTAAAGAATTGGCTGCTTCAGCATTCTGTGATGGGATTTAGGATGTTTGGAAAGCCTCTGCTAAAAAAAATATATTCAGAAATCAAAGTCCCATATTGAATTAACACATGATTTCATACCTTTGAAGTCCTGAGGGTCCCATACAATTCCTGGCTGATTTTCCAGGCTTATTCATACAATAGCCCCATGTTGATGGAGGACTGGGCTACACATTTAGCAATAGTATATAGTTTCACAGTGCTTCTCAGCACTCACTCTCTCAGCAGTTTACAAAGGTCAGCATATTGCCCCCCCCCCCCCCCAACAATTTGGGTCTTTATTTTACCGACCTCAGAAGAATGGAAGCTGAATCAACCCAGAATCAAATTCCCGGCAGTAGGCAGAATTAGCTTGCAATACTGCATTCTAACCACTGTTCGTTTAACTCAACATTCTTTCCTGAAGTTTTGCCTCAGGTGTCTAGTAACCATATGTGAAGTTCAATATTTTCCCAATGCAACCATTAGACTGCTTGGTTGCAGAGGTATCCTTTTTAAGTGGGGCTGTGTGTCAGTGGTGGGATTCAATTTTTTTTACTACCGGTTCTGTGGGCGTGGCTTGGTGGGCATGGCATGGTTGGTGGATGTGGTTTGGTGGGTGTGGCAGGGGAAGGATACTGTAAAAATCTCCATTCCCTCCCCACTTCTAAGAGAAGGTTACTGCACTAACCTCTTTCCAGCTCCATTCTCCTATGCAGGGCAACAAAAGAAGACCTAGCCGATCAGCTGGGACTCGGGAGGCAGAGAATAGATGGGGCAGGGCCAGTCAGAGGTAGCATTTGCCGGTTCTCCAAACTACACAAAATTTCCCCTACCAGTTCTCCAGAACTGGTCAGAACCTGGAGAATACCACCTCTGCTGTGTATCCTCAACAGCTCTTCAGTTTTATAAGATGGAGAGGTGGATTCCTCTACAAACTCAACAATGAGATGAGAATGTTTGGCAGGAAAGATGCCATATTGAGCTAAAGCTAATATTGTACACCTTCAAGGGTGGTGGATTTACTTTTGCTGGATGCCAACTCTTGAGGATGCCTTGGTAATAGATTCTACAGTATAATTGATCTAATCTTGCTGATCACTAATGTCGTGTCCATCGGCAAGGAGACCAGGAGGCAGTGACTAGGGTTTCAGCTCTTTATTTAGTCCCCGGAACAGATCTGGCTCCGAGGGAAAAACAGCGGCTTTTTATTCTCAAGCAGCGGTGGCCGCGGCCAATGCCACCGCTTTGAATCTCCCGCGATTTGTTTCCACCAATCGTGGGAGATTCTCAGCGGGCCAATCAGCGCGGCTCGCTAAACCAATCAGATCGCCCTGCGCTTTGGCCAATCAAAGCGTGGGGTTTCAAGAATGCAAATGAGTGTACAGAACACCCCTCCCCTCTTGGTTTGGTCCTACGTAACGTAGTCCCATAAGTAGGCGGGGCTCCGCACTTGCCTACTGGACCTGCGCAGGTCAGTCGTTGGCTGGCTCCCAGCCGGTTCGATGGAACCGCCTGGTAGGCCTTGCCAGGCCGCTTGTCACAGCTCCCTCCCAGTCTACTCAGGCTGGTTGAGCTGCGGTTTTCACCGCTCCTGCCTGGTCTTTCCGGGCTGGTTGAGCTGGCCTGGCTGCTTCTCCCTGGTGAGGTTCCGAGCTGGCTGCTTGCTGGTGAGCATGGCTGGTTCCTTTCTTCTGGGTTTTGGTTCCTGGGGTATTCCCTCCCCTCTTGGCTTCTGTTAAGGGGATTGTTTATTTCTGGTTGCATGTCTGTTGTGTTTCTCATGGCTGTTCTCGATCTTATTTGATCGATGTGGCGTTTCCACGCTCGTCCGTCGGTTGTTTGCAGCTGGTACGAGTGGGGACCTGTCAGTTGGGTTATGGTTGCTGGTACCCATAGTGGGTCTCCGGTTAGGTTTTTTGCGTAGATGGCGTCGCCTGGTGCAAAGGATCGGTGCTTGCTGGAGGAGTTTGGGGTTTTTTCCGGGTTGTATGTGGGGTGCAGTCTATTGAGTGGGGACCTTATTTTTCTCCCCATTAGTAGCTCTGCTGGGCTTTTGTTCATTGTCGTGTTCAGGGTTATATGTTGTATAAAAAGCATTTTATTTATTTTGTCTTGGATTTCCCCATGTTCGATTTTCTGGATGGTTTTTTTTGTAAATTGAACCATCCGTTCCACCCTTCTGTTTGCCGCCGGATGCGCCGGAGCTGTCAGTGCGTGTCGTATGCCCCATTCCGCTAGGAATTTTTCAAATTCCAGCGAGGTGAATTGGGGCCCATTGTCCAACATGATGACATCCGGGAGGCTGTGTGTTGTGAATAGTTTGCAAAGTTCCTTGGTCACGGCCTCTGTGGTGGTGGATTTCATGTTGCTTACCTCCAACCAGTTGGAATAAGCATCTACAGTTACTAGGAATGTATCTCCCTTGGTGGGCCCAGCAAAGTCTATGTGGACCCTAGACCAAGGTCCCCTGGGAGTTTCCCATTCTAGGATCGGTGCCGTGGGAGGGCTTGGTCTGGTTTCTTGGCAGCGTTGACACCTTGCCACCCAGGCCTCAATTTGTTTATCCATCCCTGGCCACCAAGCGTAACTCCTGGCCAGGGCTTTCGTTCTAACTATGCCCGGCTGCCCCTCGTGTAACAATTCCAATAACTTCCCTTGCAGTTTTTCTGGGATAACCACCCTATCCCCCCACACCCTTTTTGCAGTGAGAGTTCCGTTTGCCAGTTCCGGGATGTTTTGAATGCTTCGTCATTGTCCTTTTCCAGCCACCTTTTCTCTACCCAATGTAACACCCACGCCAGACGTTTGTCTTTATTGGTTTCTCGGGCAATGTCTGACACGGTTATGGGTAGATCAGGCAGAGTCTCTATCCTGAGGGCGCTTGTCGTGGGTGCTGGGTCGGTGTCTAGATCGGGTAGCGGCGAGCGGCTCAAAGTGTCTGCATGTGTGATAGTCTTACCGGGTCGGTGCGTGAGCCGGTAGCTGTAGGCGGCAAGGAATTCGGACCACCTTGTCATCCTGGGAGATAAAATGTTTGGGGTGGCTCGGTTCCCTGCCAGGATGCTCAGCAACGGCTTGTGGTCTGTGATGATTGTGAACGTGCGGCCGCAGAGGTACTCATGGAACCTCTTCACTGCTGCGACGATGGCTAGGGCCTCCTTGTCCAGCTGGCTATAGTTCCGCTCTGGTTTGGTGAGTGTCCTGGAGAAGAAGGTGATGGGTGCTTCTCTTCCATCCAAGATTGTATGGCTGAGGACGGTGCCGACGCTGAAGGGTGAGGCGTCGCATGTGACGGCGAGTGGTAGGGTCTCATTGTATTGGATGAGGATGGCATCCGAGGTGAGAAGGTCCTTGGTTTTCCTGAAGGCAGCTTCCTCGTGTTTCCCCCAAGTCCAGGTAGCTGCCTTGTCCAAGAGCCTATGCAAGGGCTCCGCTGCAGTGGGACAGGAAAACATTGTAAAAATTAAGCAGTCCCAGAAACGCCTGCAGTTCCATTTTAGTTCTAATGGCTCTGATTTTGGTTGCGGTTGGGTGGATGCCATGCTGGTCTAGGAGGTACCCCAGGAACTCGACCCACTCTGTGTAAAGTTGGCACTTTTCCCTCTTCACCTTTAGCCCGGTTTCCTTGAATTTGGTTAGCACCTCCCTTAGCCGACCCTCTAGTTCTCGCTGGTTGGTTGCTGATACCAGCACATCGTCGAAGTAGGGCACCACCCCCTTGATGCCTTGCAAGAGTCTCTCCATGAGACACCTGGCGCCACGCTGACTCCGAACTGGAGCCATTTCAGGCGCCACGCTGATTCCGAACTGGAGTCGGTTACATCGGAAAGCTCCGGTGGGTGACTATGGTTTGCGTCTCTGCGGTTTCTGCGTCGACCGGCAGCTGTTGGTATGCTTGGGCCAGGTCGAGTTTCACAAATACCTTGCCTCCCCCCAGTGAGTGTAGAAGATGCTGCACTACTGGGACGGGGTAGGCGCTTTGTTACAAGGTGCAATTTAGGGTGGCCTTATAGTCCCCGCAGATTCTCACCGATCCATCGGGCTGGACTGGGGTGACTATTGGGATCTTCCACTGGGCATGGTCAATTGGTTATAGGACCCCTTGCTTGACGAGCTTGTCAATTTGCTTGTCAATTTTTGGCCTGAATGCAAAAGGTACCCACCTTGGTTTTAGGCGTCTCGGGGGAATGTTAGGGTCTAGGCTGAAGGAGAGGGCCCTTGGTACTTGTCTAGGGTGCCGTCAAACACTTCCTGGGAGTCCCATGCCAGTTGTTGCTCCCAATCGGTCTCGGCGATGTGGTTGATGCCCGTGACTTTGATGCCGAGCGGTGCGAACCAATGCAGTCCCAAAAGGCTGGGTCGGTCTCGGTCGATGATCGTCAAGGGAAACTTTGCAATGCAGCCCTTAAATGTCACGTTGAATTGTCTGGTTCCAACTGCCGGGATGCAGTTTCCCTAGTAGTTTTTGATGATTAGTCTCTGGTTCTCCAGTCCCTTCTTGTGGATGGTAGGTACCAAGCGTTTGATCTCTTGCCAGGGGACCATGGAGAGGTAGGACCCGGAGTCCACCTCCATTTTGCATGGCTCGCCTTCGATGCCTACCTCCACGTAGACTTTTCGGGCGTCGGTGGTTGATGCATGGCTGATTATGACTGTCTGGTGGGTTTCCTCCTTCCGCCGGGTCTCGCCACCTCATCGGGTTTGCCTGCTCCGGTCCCATTGGCTGTCGGCTGGGCAATCTCTGGTTCTGGGGGGGGGTGTTTTCCTGTCTCCACTCGCTGTGGTCCCGCCGTCTGGGGCTGTAAGCTTTCTTTAATTGGCAGACGTGGGTGATGTGACCCTTTTTGTCGCAGTGCCGGCAGACTGCATTGAAGAAACAGCACTCAGATCTAGGGTGGTCACCTCCGCAACCGGCACTGCGCTGGTCGCGTCCTGCCTGGAGCTGGTGGATTTCCTCCTCCTCATCCAAGGTGTCGGAGGCGGAGTGGAATTCGCCATGGTGGGTGGTGGTCTCGCGTTGACTTGCTTCCAGTTGGGCCTCGGTCACCCGTCCAGGGTTGCTGATTGCGGTACGGTCCCCTGCATCTGATCTCTGCATGCGGTTCGCCAACTGCCGGGTGGCCTTGGCTGCAGTGGCTTCAGCGATGGCGTCGGGCGATGTCGCCTTTGGTCATCAGCCGACTCTGTAGGACTGGATCCTGAAGTCCGAGCACAACTCGGTCCCGTAGGGCTTCGTCCATGTTGGAGAATCCACACCTGCCTCCTAGGTTCCGCAGCTCTGCAACAAAGTCGCTGATGCTTTCGCCTAGTCTCTGGTCCCGCCGGTAGAACTCGTGCCGCCTGATGAGGGTGGGCACAGCGGGGGCGTAGTGTTTGTGGAGCAAAGGTTCGAGGTCAGTCCAGTCCATCCCTGTGACGTCAGCGGGTTTCGCTAGGGCTTTCGCCATCTTGAACACTGCGGGCCCGCAGTGTGTCAGGAAGACGGCTCGTTTTTTCAGTCCAGTGGCATCCTTCATGTTGCTGCATTCGAGGAACATGAGGAATCTGTCCGTGTAGGATTCCCAGTCCTTGCTAGAGGGATTAAAGGGCGCGGGCGGAGCGATGCTGGCCATCTCGTCGGTCTTGCTTCCGTTGGACACGTGCTCGATGGGGTTCACACTCGGGATCCCATCCTTGTTGCCAGTGTCGTGTCCATCGGCAAGGAGACCAGGAGGCGGTGACTAGGGTTTCAGCTCTTTATTTAGTCCCTGGAACCGATCTGGCTCCAAGGGAAAAACAGCGGCTTTTTATTCTCAAGCCGCGGCCAATGGCACCACTTTGAATCTCCTGCGATTCGTTTCCACCAATCGCAGGAGATTCTCAGCGGGCCAATCAGCGCAGCTCGCTAAACCAATCAGATTGCCCCGCGCTTTGGCCAATCAAAGAGCGGGGTTTCAAGAATGCAAATGAGCGTACAGAACAACTAACATACTTTTGAATCCTTATACCTTTGGAAACTATGATTGTAAAATCAAAGCAGTCTTTAAAACAAAAACAAAAAAGCTAAGAAAATTTTAATAACAAATAATATTATAAGCAAATTTAGGCAAACATACTTGAGTTATTCATGAAAAACATTCTTAATCACATTGAATTAAATGTGCTTAAAGTGAGTAAATTTCACCACTTTAGTAAACATTATTGTAGCAAACATGTGAAAGACTCCATTTTGAGCAATTTTTTTGGAATAATAACTGAAGTGAGCTGACTTACTATTGTAAAAAAGTTGGAAATAAATATAGATTCATTATTCACAGTTGGTCTTTTGGGGGATAAACAAGCTGTAGATTCTGGATAGAATCAATCCAAAGATAAGTATCTTTATATCATATTAAATTCAAGAGCAGGCTTAACTATGTGCTTACTGTACATTTTTTCTCTCTTTAGGCAACCAAAAAAATATGTTTGCCTTTTGATAGCCCTTGCTATGCTTATTTTTTTTGTTACAAATTAATCTATTGTATGGAATAAGAATGATGCTATCAATAAAAATACATCCCAAGCTTTGATGAATAAAATAATTCTATTAAAGTAAATGTGATTCCTGTAAAATCAGTTAATTAGGACTAAAGCCATATGGTCTTTAGCTCAAATTCATATAAAACCACTGCTACAAACACAACTAACTCTATTGAGAGTAATACATTTGGAAAAGCAAGTAATTAAGGTATACCATAGACTGTCAATATTCATATATCACTTCCCCAGAAATCAAAAATATGAGTTTAATTCTAGTACCCTAAACTTCATGTATAGGCTAGCATGTTGGGGTCTCTTAAATGAAAGAGATAAGGACCCCCACTAAGAGGTTCAATTCGCTACAAGAGAGGTGTCTTCTGATCTAGCAAGTGAAAAGACAGGGTTTTTCTTACTCCTTTATCATTCCTTCAATGAATCAGATGTATAAAACCACAAGGTATTATATTGTCTGTCTCCTTCCCCCACCTCTCTCCCTCCCTCCCCTCTCTCTTTCCAAGGTAGCTGGTAGGGTGGCATAATATTCAATATTTAATGAGAAAAAATATCAAGATGTTTCACAATGCTAACAGATGCTGTGGAAATGTCCTACACCCTTTCCCCTTCAAAGCCATAATATATATATATATATATATATATATATATATATATATATATATATATATATATATATATATATATATATATATATATATATATTATTAAAAGATAATATATATATTAAAAGATAAGACAAAGCAGGTTTTACTCTGCTACTCATTGCCAATTCTAGGGGGTGGTATTAATCTTCATTTCAAGGCCATTGAGCCAGTGCTATCTGAAAACATTTCCATGGCCACGTGACCAGCATGATATCATGGAACACTGTTACTTTTACTGTTTGTTGCCTGCTTGACAGGAACACATTGATCCATTTATGAAGGGATCTTGAAATGCCATAAGAGTTTAGTTTTAACAGTAGTTTGTTATGTACCACTGAATCAAAAGCTTTGCAGAAGTCTATATAAATTGCATCCATAGCTTTATTTTATCCTGTACTCTACTCAAGTAGAGTAGTCCATATGTTTTTGCAGTGTAGGAGTTGAAGACTGCAGGACATTTTTTTCCTGAAACCAAATAGGGTTTTTTTTTGTAGAGTAGATTGTTTGACTCTAAGTGGAGGGTGATGCATTGGTTAATGATTGATTCCATTGCGGTATCTGCCATCCCGCATCTGATGGGCGGCTCATGAAAGGGAGCGAAGGGGAGAGAAACGACAGGAAGCGAGGTTTCCTCTGGATGAGCGCGCCCCGAATGTCTTGGCACACGCTCTTTTATTGTGCTTTTTTACAAGAAAATGATTTAATCAAAGCTCAAGTCAAACATGATAATCTCATCAGGATGTGCATGTTTACAAAGCTGCATACCGGACAGATCATTACAATGTGGATAAGCTTATTAACAACCGTCTAGCTCCTTGTCCCTTGTACGTGCTTTGCAAAGGTCACTGAAGAGACAGAAGTTAATGATTACATGTGAATGATACAATGTTGCAAACACATGAATGATACATAGTTGCAATGATACATAGTTGCAATGAAACATAGTTACAACATCTCCTCTGTTTTTATTATTTATGACGAGTCTTCTTCCTCGTCCGAGAAGACAGGAACCATTTTTATGAAATGTTCGCCGTCCCCGTCATCTAGGCAAGAGTGCGACCCGTCAGCGTCAGGGTTGTCCAAGGAGCGGTAACTCAGCAATGACATTTTTTCGTCCGGTGTTGAGGATATAACATGAGCTTGCAATAGCACATTAACATCAGCAGTTATGGAGGATAATTGATTTTTCAAAAATTGCAACATTCTATTAAAACAACAAGGTCCTATAATACATATCAATATAATGATTATTAATGATCCTGCCAATGCAGTTAAAAAAGTTGTAAACCATGGCAAAATAGAAAACAAGCCTTGATACCAATTATACAGGTTTATCCTTTCTTTTTCTCTATCTTTTAAGCATATTTCTAATTCTTTCATAGAATCCAACACGACCCCCCTGCTATCGGCATAAAAACAACATTCTTCTTTAAGCGCAGCACACAATCCCCCTTGTTTTAAAAAATAACAGATCTAAATCTTTACGATTTTGCAAGAGGGGGTATTCCATGGGTACCTGTAGGGATATAAAATCATCAGAGTTATACACACAAGCCATACTTGAATGCAAAATGATTTGGATTTAACAATTTCATCCCTGTGGACACATGCCGTGAGACTGGTGGAACAAGTCCAAACAAAATTATTGCCAGGGATAAAATACATTCCTTTCAGGTGTGATGTTAAAGTTCCTCCTGAATTGGTGTAGATTGCAGAATATCCCCTAGTTGTGTGGGTGCGTCTGCCAAATCAAATTGAAGTGGTGGGTAGAAGTCTTCTATGCAAGAAAAATTGCATGTAGAACTTAAACGAACATCTTGAAAGTCAATTATAGTCCAAGCAATATTATATCTTCTATGAGGCTTCTGCGGATCGTCATGGACAGTTCTTTTGAAGCGTCGTTTGTTGACAGGATCAAAGTTCGGATATATAAAAGCATGACAAGTAGGAGAGAGGGCTATGGACAAGTTAGTTGTAGAACATTTACGAGATGAGGAGGGAATGCAATTAGTAGAAAAAGGATAATAATTACAATAATGACAATAAAGATTAATTTGGTAATTCATCAAGGATGTTAGTTGGGGTGGGGAAACCCATAATACAATAGAAGGACATCTAGGTCCCCCTATGTTTTAGATTGAATAGAGGAAAAGATTTTAAGGTTCCTTTCCATAGGAAGAGTAAAGAAGGAACAAAAGAGCGAGTGGGAGAGTGTTCTTTAAACCAAACAATAGTGACAGAGTGAAAACTACAGGGAGCATTTTCATGACGTACCCACATGGAACAAGTATAATAACCTTCTGTTAATGAAATGGTTTTAACACGAATAGTCTTTTGACAGGAAGCATAGGTTTTGTTGAAGTAAGGTAGAAATTGCAAAGAAGATATAGGCAAGAATATCAGGAAGAGTTTTAAGATACAGATGTAGCAGAGGAATTCCCATGATAGGGTATAACCGCCCTACCAGGGATCCAGCAAGTGGTTTTGTCTGGCAGTAAGATTGCAGCGTTGCCTTGTCCCCAAGTGAGAAGCTCAGCGGGACCCTGCCAGGCGGGATCTGGCAATCTGCGATAATATACCAGAGGACTGTTAGGCGGGGGTGAGGGGGAGGAAAAATGACGTGAAGCAGCAGAAGTGGGAGGAATGCCAGTCAGATTAAGAAAGTTTAAAGTGTAAAGACAAATGTTAAGAGAATTTTGCAATGCTGGGAGGTTCGGGGTTTTTTCCCGCAATGAATATCGATCAAGAGCACGTTTCAGAGATAAGTTCGCTCGTTCCACAATAGCCTGACCCTGGCTGTTGTAGGGAATCCCAAACTTGTGGGTTACATCCCATTTGTTACAGAAGTCCTGGAATGCAGAACTTGTATATGCAGGTCCACTATCAGTTTTGATTTCTTTTGGACGTCCCAGCGAGGCAAGGTACGAACTGAATGATTGATGACATGTTTTACAGTTTCTCCCCTTTGAGGGGTGGCCAGAATAAACCCTGAATATGTATCGATGGAAACGTGCAAATATTTCCAAGGGGCAAAAGGTGGATACTGAGTTACATCCATTTGCCAAATTTCACAAGCTTTTAATCTTCTAGGATTTACTCCTATGGGAATGGAATGTTCTTGCTTACTACACGTGGGGCATTGTTGAATAATGGCAGCAGCTTCTGCCTGAGTTAGAGAAAATTGAAAAGTTATCATAACTTGGCGGGGGAGATTCAAACACACTCCCTGCTTCATTTTATAATGGACTTTTAAAGCCTCCATAATTTTCCTCCAAGTGACCAAAATGCCAATAGGTGCACGAGGAGGACTATGGAGATGTTCACCAATTTTTTGCCAAGTGGAAATTTTTAAGGACCCTTCCTCTTAATAATTGGGACAATGTTGCCACACATAAGCCAATAATGTAGCAATAGGTTTCATTTTTACAGGCGAGCCCTTTAAATTAGCAGAATATTTAGAAGAAGAAGCGACTAACTCCCTCAATTCCTTCAGATGCTGCGTCTGTTGTTGAGAAAAGTTTCCACCCATACTTACGAAAGTCGAGACCGTGTTTCAGATCCAATGATGTGCAATTCGCTTCAGGCCTGGCGATGCACAGTTCCCATCGAGCTGATAAGATATGGGCGCATCGCAACGTATCCCCCTTAGGGAATCACGTCGGGGTCACCAGAGTGCAGTATCTGCCATCCCGCATCTGATGGGCGGCTCATGAAAGGGAGCGAAGGGGAGAGAAACGACAGGAAGCGAGGTTTCCTCTGGATGAGCGCGCCCCGAATGTCTTGGCACACGCTCTTTTATTGTGCTTTTTTACAAGAAAATGATTTAATCAAAGCTCAAGTCAAACATGATAATCTCATCAGGATGTGCATGTTTACAAAGCTGCATACCGGACAGATCATTACAATGTGGATAAGCTTATTAACAACCGTCTAGCTCCTTGTCCCTTGTACGTGCTTTGCAAAGGTCACTGAAGAGACAGAAGTTAATGATTACATGTGAATGATACAATGTTGCAAACACATGAATGATACATAGTTGCAATGATACATAGTTGCAATGAAACATAGTTACAACATCTCCTCTGTTTTTATTATTTATGACGAGTCTTCTTCCTCGTCCGAGAAGACAGGAACCATTTTTATGAAATGTTCGCCGTCCCCGTCATCTAGGCAAGAGTGCGACCCGTCAGCGTCAGGGTTGTCCAAGGAGCGGTAACTCAGCAATGACATTTTTTCGTCCGGTGTTGAGGATATAACATGAGCTTGCAATAGCACATTAACATCAGCAGTTATGGAGGATAATTGATTTTTCAAAAATTGCAACATTCTATTAAAACAACAAGGTCCTATAATACATATCAATATAATGATTATTAATGATCCTGCCAATGCAGTTAAAAAAGTTGTAAACCATGGCAAAATAGAAAACAAGCCTTGATACCAATTATACAGGTTTATCCTTTCTTTTTCTCTATCTTTTAAGCATATTTCTAATTCTTTCATAGAATCCAACACGACCCCCCTGCTATCGGCATAAAAACAACATTCTTCTTTAAGCGCAGCACACAATCCCCCTTGTTTTAAAAAATAACAGATCTAAATCTTTACGATTTTGCAAGAGGGGGTATTCCATGGGTACCTGTAGGGATATAAAATCATCAGAGTTATACACACAAGCCATACTTGAATGCAAAATGATTTGGATTTAACAATTTCATCCCTGTGGACACATGCCGTGAGACTGGTGGAACAAGTCCAAACAAAATTATTGCCAGGGATAAAATACATTCCTTTCAGGTGTGATGTTAAAGTTCCTCCTGAATTGGTGTAGATTGCAGAATATCCCCTAGTTGTGTGGGTGCGTCTGCCAAATCAAATTGAAGTGGTGGGTAGAAGTCTTCTATGCAAGAAAAATTGCATGTAGAACTTAAACGAACATCTTGAAAGTCAATTATAGTCCAAGCAATATTATATCTTCTATGAGGCTTCTGCGGATCGTCATGGACAGTTCTTTTGAAGCGTCGTTTGTTGACAGGATCAAAGTTCGGATATATAAAAGCATGACAAGTAGGAGAGAGGGCTATGGACAAGTTAGTTGTAGAACATTTACGAGATGAGGAGGGAATGCAATTAGTAGAAAAAGGATAATAATTACAATAATGACAATAAAGATTAATTTGGTAATTCATCAAGGATGTTAGTTGGGGTGGGGAAACCCATAATACAATAGAAGGACATCTAGGTCCCCCTATGTTTTAGATTGAATAGAGGAAAAGATTTTAAGGTTCCTTTCCATAGGAAGAGTAAAGAAGGAACAAAAGAGCGAGTGGGAGAGTGTTCTTTAAACCAAACAATAGTGACAGAGTGAAAACTACAGGGAGCATTTTCATGACGTACCCACATGGAACAAGTATAATAACCTTCTGTTAATGAAATGGTTTTAACACGAATAGTCTTTTGACAGGAAGCATAGGTTTTGTTGAAGTAAGGTAGAAATTGCAAAGAAGATATAGGCAAGAATATCAGGAAGAGTTTTAAGATACAGATGTAGCAGAGGAATTCCCATGATAGGGTATAACCGCCCTACCAGGGATCCAGCAAGTGGTTTTGTCTGGCAGTAAGATTGCAGCGTTGCCTTGTCCCCAAGTGAGAAGCTCAGCGGGACCCTGCCAGGCGGGATCTGGCAATCTGCGATAATATACCAGAGGACTGTTAGGCGGGGGTGAGGGGGAGGAAAAATGACGTGAAGCAGCAGAAGTGGGAGGAATGCCAGTCAGATTAAGAAAGTTTAAAGTGTAAAGACAAATGTTAAGAGAATTTTGCAATGCTGGGAGGTTCGGGGTTTTTTCCCGCAATGAATATCGATCAAGAGCACGTTTCAGAGATAAGTTCGCTCGTTCCACAATAGCCTGACCCTGGCTGTTGTAGGGAATCCCAAACTTGTGGGTTACATCCCATTTGTTACAGAAGTCCTGGAATGCAGAACTTGTATATGCAGGTCCACTATCAGTTTTGATTTCTTTTGGACGTCCCAGCGAGGCAAGGTACGAACTGAATGATTGATGACATGTTTTACAGTTTCTCCCCTTTGAGGGGTGGCCAGAATAAACCCTGAATATGTATCGATGGAAACGTGCAAATATTTCCAAGGGGCAAAAGGTGGATACTGAGTTACATCCATTTGCCAAATTTCACAAGCTTTTAATCTTCTAGGATTTACTCCTATGGGAATGGAATGTTCTTGCTTACTACACGTGGGGCATTGTTGAATAATGGCAGCAGCTTCTGCCTGAGTTAGAGAAAATTGAAAAGTTATCATAACTTGGCGGGGGAGATTCAAACACACTCCCTGCTTCATTTTATAATGGACTTTTAAAGCCTCCATAATTTTCCTCCAAGTGACCAAAATGCCAATAGGTGCACGAGGAGGACTATGGAGATGTTCACCAATTTTTTGCCAAGTGGAAATTTTTAAGGACCCTTCCTCTTAATAATTGGGACAATGTTGCCACACATAAGCCAATAATGTAGCAATAGGTTTCATTTTTACAGGCGAGCCCTTTAAATTAGCAGAATATTTAGAAGAAGAAGCGACTAACTCCCTCAATTCCTTCAGATGCTGCGTCTGTTGTTGAGAAAAGTTTCCACCCATACTTACGAAAGTCGAGACCGTGTTTCAGATCCAATGATGTGCAATTCGCTTCAGGCCTGGCGATGCACAGTTCCCATCGAGCTGATAAGATATGGGCGCATCGCAACGTATCCCCCTTAGGGAATCACGTCGGGGTCACCAGAGTGCAGTATCTGCCATCCCGCATCTGATGGGCGGCTCATGAAAGGGAGCGAAGGGGAGAGAAACGGCAGGAAGCGAGGTTTCTTCTGGATGAGCGCGCCCCGAATGTCTTGGCACACGCTCTTTTATTGTGCTTTTTTACAAGAAAATGATTTAATCAAAGCTCAAGTCAAACATGATAATCTCATCAGGATGTGCATGTTTACAAAGCTGCATACCGGACAGATCATTTACAGTGTGGATAAGCTTATTAACAACCGTCTAGCTCCTTGTCCCTTGTACGTGCCTTGCAAAGGTCACTGAAGAGACAGAAGTTAATGATTACATGTGAATGATACAATGTTGCAAACACATGAATGATACATAGTTGCAATGATACATAGTTGCAATGATACATAGTTACAACATTCCATGACTTTACACCTGACACAACACAGTAAGTTTGGTCTGTAGTTTTCAACCAGGCTGAGGTCACTTTTTTGAAGATTGGGATGACCATAGCTAAGGACCATAGGTCCTAAGCTATGGTAAGGAGCTGGTTCTGAATGATATCTCATATATACTGCTTAGGGGTTCCACTATGGCAGAGGAGAGCTTTTTTAAGAAGTATGCACTTAATCCATTGGGGCCAATAGATAGGGATGGTTTTAGGTTACATAGTGTCTTTTCTATGTTATCTTCCGTAACCTCAATGTGTAAGTAGATAATTACAATTAGTTGTGGTACAACTAGGAAATGTGGGGCATGAGCCATTGCTGTTTACAAAGACCGAACTGAAGAATGTGTTGAAGAGATTGGCTTTAACGAGTTTATTGTTGCAGTCTTTCCCATTTGGTCCTTTTAGAGGTGAGATGGTTCTTAAGTCTTTAAGTTTGGTGTTTACAAAATTGTAGAAGGCATGGGTGGATTTTGTACTTAGGGGGTTTTCCTCTTGTTTGCAGTGGTAATTTGTGCATTCTACTTTTATCTGTTGACATAAAATGTTGTATTGGTTTTTAAAATTTGCTATGTAGTTAGTTTTGCTTTTATGCCATAGTGAACTTTGTTTGATTTTTTTTTTTGGGGGGGGTTTACTAATAGTACATATAGTTTAATGACTCTTTCAAGTTCAAACAAGAATGCATTATAAAGGTCTTCTGCAGTATTACAACTAGAGAAAAGAATGTGCCAATCAAGAGATGATAGGTCAGCATCTATGAAATAATAGTTGGCTTTTTTGAAGTTGTATTTTGGGAATTCGTCATTATGATCCTCTTTGTGAGGGTGTAAATTGAGACAAAAGTCAATCATACTGTGGTCACTGTTTAAAAAGGGTTATTGTATTTGTAGGCCATATATTGAGTTTGAGCTGTTGCAGAAGATGAGGTTGAGGCAGTTGTTGAGTCTAGTGTTGTTAGTTACTAATTGATCCAGTCCCAGTGTAGTAATGGCAATATACAGGGTTGCATGTATGGGTTTGGATGTACATCCATTTAGGGCCCAATTTATAAGAGGTAGATGGAGGTCACCAAGGAAAATAAGAGGGTATGGACAAGAGGCAGCCCACATTAGTAGTGAAGTTAGCTTTTTTGCATGAACTATGTCTTAATCAGAGACTCTGTAGCATAGTAAGAAGCGGATTGTGGTATTTGAGGACAATTCACAGACGATGGTCTCTGGAAGAACAAGTTTCTATGTAATTTGAATCTTTTTTAAATTTAGGGATTTTTTAAGAGTAGATAGTAACACCACCTCCTCTATGGATTTCGTGATCTCACATTTACATTTGCATGCTTTTGAACTGCTAGGCAAGCAGGAGCTGGGGAGAGGATGGGCACTGTTGTGTGGCACTCAGGTCATGGCCTAGGCTTCTGACTTTCCAGCTGACAAGCCCAGTGTCTTAACCACTCCAATAATATCTAAAGACAGCTTAGAAATACATATGGGAACAATGCACGTAGACCATTCTTCACTGTGTATTTCCCTGCTATTGGCTTTAAGGAGTTGATGAATGCAAAAACATTAGAAGCCAAAAATCACTTCTTTATTTAGCATTTGGATCCAGTCCTTAAAAAGTCAACTCCTACAATTTAGGAAGTAATCAGGAAATAGAAAGAACATTGCCGTGCAGGATTTAATTTGGAGCTATGTTTCATGTAGTCCTCCAGTTATGAAAGAGCTTAAGTCTGTCTTTCAATGTGCATTAAAGGATTGTCACTGAGCTTCTCTATATGAAGACAATTCTCTATTGGCTCCATTGTTAGAAATGCATAGTACATGCGTGCCCTTTTTTGTCATAAAACTGTCCAGTACTTCAGGGCCAATTACTGTGTCTACCACCTAGCTGGTAGCTTTGAATATGTTAATTGTCCAAGTAAACCTATATATTAACCTACCCTGCCCTTGAATTATGAATATTGATAATTATGAAGAAAGGGAGAAAAACTTGCTTCCCTTCTGAATCCTAATTGGAGGTTTCTTTTAATTAAATATCAGTTGGAAAAGCATTTCTTCTCCCCAGCTTTCTCTGTCACTAACTGGAAAGGCACAAGAGTAAATACAGCCTACCAAATTTTATGAAGTATTCTGAAAGGATTAAAGAAAATCTGTTTGAGTGAACATAACATTGTTATTCATTTTCTTGAGAAGCAGGAAGGATTATTAAAGGCTGTGGGGTTTTCTGACTAAAGGAGCTAGATGTCACAGTCTACATTAATGGGATGTTTAAACATTTGCTTCATCAGTTGAATTATAAAATTAAGCAATCTCATTTAAAAGCTGCCAATCTATTCCATTCAAGATTTCCTAGAAACACTATCACAAGAACTGGGAAGCTTAATGATTCCCCCTACCCTTCCTCTCGATTTCCTTTTTCTTACCTGCTATTATTAAAGCTCTTTTTCTCCTGCATAGTCTTCTACAAAACTAACATCCAAACCAGAAGTGGTATTCAGCAGGTTCTGACCAGTTCTGGAGAACCGGTTGCGGAAATTTTGAGTAGTTCAGAGAACTGGCAAATACCACCTCTGACTGGAGATTTTACAGTATCCTTCCCCTGCCATGCCCACCAATCCACACCCACAAAATCGGTAGTAAAAAGTTTTGAATCCCACCACTGATCTGAACTCAAAATTTCTATTGATAAGTGAAACAATTGTTAAGTGAATTTTGGCCCACTTTATGACCTTTTGTGCCACTGTTTTTCAGTGACTCACTGCAGCTGTTAAGTTAGTAACATGGTTGTTAAGTGAACCTGGCTTCCCCACTGACTTTGCTTTTCAGAAGGTTGCAAAGGGGTTCACATGATCCAGGGACATAGGAGCCATCATAAATATGAGTCAGTAGCTAAGCATCTGAATTCTGATCACCATGGGAATGCTGCAATGGTTGTAAGTGTGAAAAATGATCATCAGTCATGTTTTTCAGTGATGTTGTAACTTAGAACAGTCATTAAATGAACTGTTTTAAGTTGAGGATTAGCTGTGCTTTCATTCATGCCTTTTGTATCAGGTTAAATCAGGGGTCTCTAAATTTGGCAACTTTAAGACCTGTGGACTTCAACATATGACTTCAACATATATATAATTATAAATAATTTTGTCTCCCACACATCATCTCCTGGCATGGCCACACACAAGCTCAACTACAATGAGAATAAAATATAGCAAGGCATGTAATGGGGAAGAAACTATTTATCAAAGCACAGTACAAGCTTCTTGTTAAAATGTTAAAAAGAATGAAGGGGAAATGGAATGTCATTTGGAATCAGAAAAATGACAAGACCAACCTCTTTGGAAAGTATGTAATACTTTATGTATTAGCCATTAAGCCATATCAGAATACAAAATATAAAACAGAAGAATAATAAGGGCATGTGTTAAAAATAGAATAAAAGAAATAAATAAAAGAAATGCAAATCACAGTTCTGTCACCCCAACAATTTAACCCGATCAGATACACATATCCAGTTCTCAGCTGTACTATCTTATTTAAATAATCAGCCGTATTATACATAACTTTTAGATTCTGAACACATGAAATGTGATATTTTAATATAAGGATCCCAAAAGGCTGTTCATCTAATGTGCACTCCAAGATACTGATCTTTCCCTTTCTTATACAATTGCCATTCATATAATATGTCTTTAATCTTCTGCCTTTGGGAATCTGCAAATACAAGTATATTCATTATAAGGGACCCTTCCATAGTTAACCACTGTTTCCAGCTGCTAAAATCTTGATTGAATAAAATATATATCTAAGCTGTTTGGACATTTCTACATTTAAATGCTTAGGAATTTGGAAAGCACATTTGTAGTGGCTTATCCATGTCAATGTGCCATCCTTACTAAGGGTGACTATATTCTTCTGAGCTTTGGTATCCAGAATTTTTGTGCAGGAATCTATTAAACTTATTGTTTAGATATAGTTGGACAAGAAACAGAGAGACCACAGTTTGTGATATTCTTTGTCAGTTGTACAATGGAAGGGGTAGATAATTGAGATTTTGTCTGTTCTAATAGATACAACTTTGGAGGTCTGTCAGTTTCCATACCATTGATTTTGCACAAATAATTGTATGTCCTGATTTTAGACAAAGAACAAATAGTATATATTCCCAATCATCTCTAACTGCAGCAATTAGGATCATTTTATCCACATCTGAAAGATTTCTCAGATGCTATGATTGTGTTTGTTCCAATAATGGTACATTATTATCAATAACATTATTAATGGTACATCATTTGAAGTGTTAATGCCGCTCTATAATGACTTGGCAAGACCACACTGCATCCAGTTTTAGCCAGCATGATGTAAAAAAAGATGTTGAGACACTAGAAAGAGTGCAGAGAAGAGCAACAAAGATGATTAAGGGACTAGAGGCTAAAACATATAAAGTTGCTGGAATTGGGTATGTCTAGTTTAAAGAAAAGAAGGACTAGGGGTGACATGATAGCAATGTTCCAATATCTCAGGGGCTGCCACAAGAAGAGGGAGTCAAGCTATTCTCCGAAGCACCTGGGAGCAGAACAAGAGACAATGGGTGGAAACTAATCAAGGAGAGAAGCAACTTAGAACTAAGGAGAAATTTCCTGACAGTTAGAACAATTATTGAGTGGAACAACTGGCCTCCAGAAGTTGTGAATGCTCTAACACTGGAAGTTTTAAAAAAAAAATTGGACAACCATTTGTCTGAAATGATATAGGTTTCCTGCCTAAGCAGGGGGTTGGACTAGAAGACCACCAAGGTCCCTTCCAACTCAGTGATTGTATTCCATTCCATTCTATTCCTTTAAGCCACAAAGTTTATCTCCAATAATTGGAGCTAATTGTGGATAACTATCTGGATCGCTGATTTATTAATCAAATTCAATTTTATTAATAATGGCAAAGTGTGCTAAGTACCTTAGACACATGTTCTTCAGGATCTTCATCATCAGCCCTTCTTAGTTATTGATATATAGACTAAACCAGGGGTGGGCAATTAATTTCTGGCGGGGGCCAGATGGAAAATCAGATCTGCGTTCGAGGGCCGAACCAATTTTATAAAAAAAATAAAAAATAAATAATAAATAAATGTCTCTCTGTGTGTGTGTGTGTGTGTGTATGTGGATCATTGGTTATTTTCTCCCGCATAAGATTGGAAGAATCTAGGCAAAGTTTTGATGAAGTCTCATTCATCATCTTCAGGCTTGGTCTTCAGCTCTGTGCTTCTCAGAGTGATGTGAGCTTGCAGCTGCTTCTTCCTTTTAACTGCTAGTGGGGGTGTGACTTGATTGAGTGGGGGCTTGGCTGTGTTCTGATTGGGTGGGGGTGTGTTCTCATTGGTTGGGGGTTTGGCTGTGTTCTGATTGATTGGGGGTTGGGGGTTGGACCAGAAGCCGCACTGCAGCTGCATCACTACCCACTTCAAACCCCTCTGAGCCATACATGAAGCAAACTGACCCCCACCATGAAGATGCAGCACGACCACGAACTCGAAGCCAAACAGCAAAATCACAGCTCACCAGCTCAAACCCTCCAGCAACTAAGACTAACCTGAGCACAACCAAGCCCCCACCTGAACAGAACACGCCTCCAGCCAATCAGAACACAGCCAACCCTGTGTTTTAGTTCCCTTATAACATAAAAAAGCATGCCAGCCCAACAGCAGATCATGCCCTTCTAATGTCAACAATCTATGCTTTCTTAATGTTATCCATTCTTTGACCCACATCAAACTTGCAGCTTGATAATACAATTCCCAATTAGGCAAGCCAAAATCTCCTCTAATTCTAGCGTCTTGCAAAAGCTTTTTTACCTTGCCATATAAAGTTCAGCATGATTTTATTTAAATCTTCAAAATAGTCTTTTCCAAGCCTAATTGGTATTGTTTGGAACAAAAATAAAATTCTGGGTAAAATATTCATCTTGATTATTGAAATTCTCCCTATTAATGACAATTGCAAGAATCTTCAAATCTGTAGTTATCTGTTGTTTGAGTTTAATATAATTATTCTCTTTTAATGTGCTACATCTTGCTGTCAAATATATGCCCAGATACTTAACCTTATTTGTAACTTGGATTTTCAAAAGATCTACCAGTTCTTCTTTCTGTCTCAAGAGCATGTTCTTTGTCAAAATCTTTGTTTTATCTTTATTTATTTTCAAACCAGCCATCTCACCATATGTCTCTATCTTTTCCAATAACCTTGGAGGTGTTTCTAATGGGTCTTCCAGAATAAAAGCTAAATCATCAGCAAAAGCTTGTACTTTAAATTCTTCCTTCTTAATTTTCATTCCTTTTATGCTTTTATCATCCCTAATATTTATATTCAACACTTCCAAGGTCAACACAAATAGCAAAGGAGATAGGGGACACCCTTGTCTTGTGCCTTTTTTTATATTAATAAGATGTGTAAGTTCCCCTCCATCATTACCTTTGCTGTCTGTTTATTATATATGGCTTCTATTGCTTGAGTAAATTTTTTAGCAAAACCCATCTGTTCCAATAGTAATAACATAAATCTCCAGTTCACGTTGTCAAATGCCTTTTGAGCATCTAGGAATATCAAAGCCATTTGCTTTTCAGGATGAGCCTCATAGTATTCCAAAGTATCGACGATTACTCTCATATTGTCTCTGATTTGTCTCTTTGGCAGAAATCCATTTTGATCTGGGTGAATAAAATTATTTAAATATTTTTTAAGTCTTTCTGCTAAAATTGAAGCAAAGATTTTATAATCTGCATCAATAAGGAAATAGGTCTATAGTTCTTCATTTACAGTGAGTCAGCCTCTTCTTTTGGAATAAGTGTGATATAAGCCTCTGACCATGTTTTGGTATCATCTTCTTTGACATAACTTCATTCATGACTTCTAACAATGGGATGCTCAATGATTCTTGAAATGTTTTATAGAATTCTGCCGGAAGTCCATCTGGACCCAGTGCTTTCCCATTGTTTTGTCTCTTAAATGCTTCATTTAATTCCATCATTGTTATATTGCTTTCTAGCATTTCTTCAGTCTCTTTAGGTATCTTCGGTAAATTAGCATATATATTAGTAAATACTGTTTGACTTTTTCCTCATCAATATTCTCTTGTTTATATAGTTGCCCATAAAAATCTCAAATAATTTCCTTTTTCTCCTTATTACTATAACAAACTTGGCCTTGATCATCTATTAGCTTCAATATTTTTCTTGATTCCTTCTCCTTTCTCAATTTATATGCTAGCCATCTACCTGGTTTATTTGCATCTTCAAAATAATTCTGTTTAGAATTTCTGATTTTCTGTGCCAATTCTTCTTTCTCTGTTAATTCCATTTTATATTTAATTACATCCAGCTTCAATTTAATATCTTTTTTCTGTGGCATTTTCTGTAATTCTTTTTCAAGTTTTTTATACTCGTCTTCCAAGGCCTTAGAAGCTTGCCTTTTCCTAATATTCTTTTTTCTTGTATAATTTATTATCAGACCTCTAGCATATGCCTTCATTGTATCCCAAACATTCTGCGTTGAAGTATCTTCTTTTTTATTTTCTCTGAAGAAAAAAGCCAGTTTCTTCTCCATCCATTGTATAAAATCTTTCTCCTTTAAAATAGTATTATTTAATGTCCATCTCGATCTTTTTTTTTGTCCCTTCCATTTAATTGTCATTGGGCTATGATCTGCCCAAGTACTTGTTTCAATATTTGTTTCTTGAATATTGGATATTAATTATGTTGAGATCCAAATCATATCTAATCTGGATCATGATAAATGTCTATTTAAATAAAAAGTATATTGTTTAGCTTTAACATTTCTTTCTCTCCAAATATCTTTTAAAGTTAGTTCGTCTGTCATTTAAAAAAAAGATTTAGGGAGAGCCTTTCTATTTTGCTTTGTTGTTGCTGCTATGTAGTCCAATTTATTGTCCACAATTCCATTAAAGTCTCCCATCATAATTATATTAACATAGTCCAGTCCAATTATTTTCATGTGTAGCTTTTTATAAAACTCTTCTTGTTTATCATTCGGAGCATAAATTGCAATCAAGAGTATTTTTATATTATTGTCCATTATTTCCATCATTAATACTCTTCCGTCTTCATCCGTGTAGATCAGTTTTGCTGGGATAGCCTCTTTAATGTATAGAACCACTCCTCTTTTCTTATATTGAGTCAAAGAAGTAAATATTTTCCCTAGTTTTGGCTGTACTAACAATTGTTCATGTTGTTTTTTAATATGAACTTCTTGTAGACAAATTATATCAAATTTTAATTTCTCTAATTGATGAAAAATTTTCCTTCTTTTAACAGCTGAATTAAGTCCATTTATACTCATTGTAATCAGGTTTTTTTTTCTTCCATGATTATGCTTTATATTTAGGTCTAACAGCTCTCGTGGATCTCACTACACGTTGTTCTTTACTATCTACCTGTCCACCTACAGCTCCTTTCTCTTTTTCAGTCTCCAGTTGTTCCTCTTGAAACTCAATTAATGAGACCTCTTTCTCTGCCTCCCCTCTTCTTCTTCCAAAAAATTCTGCATGGAAAAGTTCTGCTTTCTCAATTGAATCAATTCTATGTCTCTGCTCTTGCCACGTAAACATTAATCCTTCTGGAATCAGCCATCTATAATTCACTTTGTTTTCCAGTAGCATTTTGGTCAGAAATCGATATTCTCTTCTCATCTCTCTCACTCTTCTGGGTATTTGTTTTAAAACCACAATCTCTTTACCTTTGTATTTCAGTGTTTTCTCTCTTACCACTTATAATATTTGTGTTTTAATGGATTTTTTGGTAAACCTAATATGGACTTCCTTTGGTAATTTATTTCTCATCGCATATCTTGTATAAACTCGATATAACTCATCTACTCCATCCATCATCCTTTCCTCTGTAATTTCCAAACCATCTGCCAAAATTTCTATCATTATCGCAGCCAATTTTTTTCCTTTTTCCTCTTCTATATTTTGAAATCTGAGATAAAATTCTCACCTTTCCATCTCCCACTTCAACATCCCACTTTTTTCTTGTTCAACCACTGTTAGTCTACTGACAATATTTCCAATCTTCTCCTCTCTTTGTTTTCCTTCTTCCTCAATTTTTTGGAATCTCTCCTCATACTTCCCCATCATTTATTTAATATTTTCCACTTTTTCATCAGTCTTCTGTGTTCTTTGTTCAATGGTGTCTGATTTTGTCTTGAGATCTTGGATTCCTTGCATAATCATCTGTAAGGTTACTTTTTCTTGTTCTTTATCTTGCTTTAACATTGTCTGAATTAAACGTTGTCCTCCAGCTGGTGGGGAAGCAGAGGTAGAAGTAGAAATGCCAGATGGTATTGGTTTCCTGCTCATTTTAATGCTTCCAAGGCTTCAAATTCTTTTTAACTTTTAATCCAACTGGTAGAGTAGCCAATTATAATCCATAATGGAAAAATCCAACAGTAAAAGGCCCAAAACCAAAGAAGAAAAAGAAAAAAAGGAAGAAGAAAGATCTTCAGGTTCTTCTAGACCCTAATCCAATTAGGAAGTAGTCCACCATAAAAAAGGAAAAATAGAAAGGAAAAAAAAAAAAACAAACCCAAAAATAATAATATTGATTAAGAGCAAAAAAAAGCAAACAGAAAAGAAGAAATTCCTTCAGGTTCTTCTCACCTTAATCCAGTTGAGAAGTCTCAATAATCAAAAAAGAAAAACAAAGTGGTCCAAAAACATGGATAGGAAGAGCAAAGAAGTCCCAATAAAAATAAGGAGAAAAAAAGAAAAATAAAGACTCTC